>CP115866.1:11808005-11833366 GCA_027920645.1 Caenorhabditis nigoni
GAGTCCAGTTAGTACTTGGATCGGAGACGGCCTGGGAATCCTGGATGTTGTAAGCTTTTTGCATTTTTTGTATTCAATTTTAAAAGATGAATTTGAAGATTTCAATTTTTAAGATTCAATTTTCTCAAAAAGTTGCAGAATTTTCAACATTGGTTTGGATTTTCGCACTTTTTTTCTAATATTCATTTATTTTGTGATCAAATTTGTAAAATTCTTCTTCATAAATTGGAATTGTTGTATTCAAAAAATAAAATTGTGTTAGATTCAACCAGATTCAATATTAGAAATTCGAATGTTCAATATGCGTTTTTCAGATTTCTTCCCATCAATTTGTTGGATTTCTGAAATAAAATTAGCATAAATCGACTGAAAATAGATGTGTCTATAGAAATTTTTATTGTAAAAATTTCAGAATCTAAGCCTAAAATTTTAAGAATTTACTAGAATTTAAAAGATGACAATTCAGTTCGTTTACAACCCTTTTACGATGCATCGATTTTTCGATTTTCGATGGACCATAACTCCGGCATGCGTTGACCGATTTTCAATTTTTTTAGTTATTTTGTCTCCCCGAGAGGAGACGTTCCAAAATTTATAGCTAACGCCAAATTTCTTTGGGTCAGTTTCAATGTTTACCTCAAACTTGGGTAATTAAACCGCGGCTTTCAGCGCGCTCTCACACTAGTGGAAAACGAGCGGCCGACAGCAATCGAGGCCCGCGTCGGCCACCGTATTTCGACAGCGGGTGCGCGCGCACACTACTGAGCGAGTCTTCTTCTACTGTTGGGGGCATTTTTCTATTCTGCGTTTCGATTTTTTCAAGGATCCCTAGTAGAGTTAAAAGGGGAATTGAGAAGTAGATGTGATGCTTACGACCATATCACGTTGAATGCACGCCATCCCGTCCGATCTGGCAAGTTAAGCAACGTTGAGTCCAGTTAGTACTTGGATCGGAGACGGCCTGGGAATCCTGGATGTTGTAAGCTTTTTGCATTTTTTGTATTCAATTTTAAAAGATGAATTTGAAGATTTCAATTTTTAAGATTCAATTTTCTCAAAAAGTTGCAGAATTTTCAACATTGGTTTGGATTTTCGCACTTTTTTTCTAATATTCATTTATTTTGTGATCAAATTTGTAAAATTCTTCTTCATAAATTGGAATTGTTGTATTCAAAAAATAAAATTGTGTTAGATTCAACCAGATTCAATATTAGAAATTCGAATGTTCAATATGCGTTTTTCAGATTTCTTCCCATCAATTTGTTGGATTTCTGAAATAAAATTAGCATAAATCGACTGAAAATAGATGTGTCTATAGAAATTTTTATTGTAAAAATTTCAGAATCTAAGCCTAAAATTTTAAGAATTTACTAGAATTTAAAAGATGACAATTCAGTTCGTTTACAACCCTTTTACGATGCATCGATTTTTCGATTTTCGATGGACCATAACTCCGGCATGCGTTGACCGATTTTCAATTTTTTTAGTTATTTTGTCTCCCCGAGAGGAGACGTTCCAAAATTTATAGCTAACGCCAAATTTCTTTGGGTCAGTTTCAATGTTTACCTCAAACTTGGGTAATTAAACCGCGGCTTTCAGCGCGCTCTCACACTAGTGGAAAACGAGCGGCCGACAGCAATCGAGGCCCGCGTCGGCCACCGTATTTCGACAGCGGGTGCGCGCGCACACTACTGAGCGAGTCTTCTTCTACTGTTGGGGGCATTTTTCTATTCTGCGTTTCGATTTTTTCAAGGATCCCTAGTAGAGTTAAAAGGGGAATTGAGAAGTAGATGTGATGCTTACGACCATATCACGTTGAATGCACGCCATCCCGTCCGATCTGGCAAGTTAAGCAACGTTGAGTCCAGTTAGTACTTGGATCGGAGACGGCCTGGGAATCCTGGATGTTGTAAGCTTTTTGCATTTTTTGTATTCAATTTTAAAAGATGAATTTGAAGATTTCAATTTTTAAGATTCAATTTTCTCAAAAAGTTGCAGAATTTTCAACATTGGTTTGGATTTTCGCACTTTTTTTCTAATATTCATTTATTTTGTGATCAAATTTGTAAAATTCTTCTTCATAAATTGGAATTGTTGTATTCAAAAAATAAAATTGTGTTAGATTCAACCAGATTCAATATTAGAAATTCGAATGTTCAATATGCGTTTTTCAGATTTCTTCCCATCAATTTGTTGGATTTCTGAAATAAAATTAGCATAAATCGACTGAAAATAGATGTGTCTATAGAAATTTTTATTGTAAAAATTTCAGAATCTAAGCCTAAAATTTTAAGAATTTACTAGAATTTAAAAGATGACAATTCAGTTCGTTTACAACCCTTTTACGATGCATCGATTTTTCGATTTTCGATGGACCATAACTCCGGCATGCGTTGACCGATTTTCAATTTTTTTAGTTATTTTGTCTCCCCGAGAGGAGACGTTCCAAAATTTATAGCTAACGCCAAATTTCTTTGGGTCAGTTTCAATGTTTACCTCAAACTTGGGTAATTAAACCGCGGCTTTCAGCGCGCTCTCACACTAGTGGAAAACGAGCGGCCGACAGCAATCGAGGCCCGCGTCGGCCACCGTATTTCGACAGCGGGTGCGCGCGCACACTACTGAGCGAGTCTTCTTCTACTGTTGGGGGCATTTTTCTATTCTGCGTTTCGATTTTTTCAAGGATCCCTAGTAGAGTTAAAAGGGGAATTGAGAAGTAGATGTGATGCTTACGACCATATCACGTTGAATGCACGCCATCCCGTCCGATCTGGCAAGTTAAGCAACGTTGAGTCCAGTTAGTACTTGGATCGGAGACGGCCTGGGAATCCTGGATGTTGTAAGCTTTTTGCATTTTTTGTATTCAATTTTAAAAGATGAATTTGAAGATTTCAATTTTTAAGATTCAATTTTCTCAAAAAGTTGCAGAATTTTCAACATTGGTTTGGATTTTCGCACTTTTTTTCTAATATTCATTTATTTTGTGATCAAATTTGTAAAATTCTTCTTCATAAATTGGAATTGTTGTATTCAAAAAATAAAATTGTGTTAGATTCAACCAGATTCAATATTAGAAATTCGAATGTTCAATATGCGTTTTTCAGATTTCTTCCCATCAATTTGTTGGATTTCTGAAATAAAATTAGCATAAATCGACTGAAAATAGATGTGTCTATAGAAATTTTTATTGTAAAAATTTCAGAATCTAAGCCTAAAATTTTAAGAATTTACTAGAATTTAAAAGATGACAATTCAGTTCGTTTACAACCCTTTTACGATGCATCGATTTTTCGATTTTCGATGGACCATAACTCCGGCATGCGTTGACCGATTTTCAATTTTTTTAGTTATTTTGTCTCCCCGAGAGGAGACGTTCCAAAATTTATAGCTAACGCCAAATTTCTTTGGGTCAGTTTCAATGTTTACCTCAAACTTGGGTAATTAAACCGCGGCTTTCAGCGCGCTCTCACACTAGTGGAAAACGAGCGGCCGACAGCAATCGAGGCCCGCGTCGGCCACCGTATTTCGACAGCGGGTGCGCGCGCACACTACTGAGCGAGTCTTCTTCTACTGTTGGGGGCATTTTTCTATTCTGCGTTTCGATTTTTTCAAGGATCCCTAGTAGAGTTAAAAGGGGAATTGAGAAGTAGATGTGATGCTTACGACCATATCACGTTGAATGCACGCCATCCCGTCCGATCTGGCAAGTTAAGCAACGTTGAGTCCAGTTAGTACTTGGATCGGAGACGGCCTGGGAATCCTGGATGTTGTAAGCTTTTTGCATTTTTTGTATTCAATTTTAAAAGATGAATTTGAAGATTTCAATTTTTAAGATTCAATTTTCTCAAAAAGTTGCAGAATTTTCAACATTGGTTTGGATTTTCGCACTTTTTTTCTAATATTCATTTATTTTGTGATCAAATTTGTAAAATTCTTCTTCATAAATTGGAATTGTTGTATTCAAAAAATAAAATTGTGTTAGATTCAACCAGATTCAATATTAGAAATTCGAATGTTCAATATGCGTTTTTCAGATTTCTTCCCATCAATTTGTTGGATTTCTGAAATAAAATTAGCATAAATCGACTGAAAATAGATGTGTCTATAGAAATTTTTATTGTAAAAATTTCAGAATCTAAGCCTAAAATTTTAAGAATTTACTAGAATTTAAAAGATGACAATTCAGTTCGTTTACAACCCTTTTACGATGCATCGATTTTTCGATTTTCGATGGACCATAACTCCGGCATGCGTTGACCGATTTTCAATTTTTTTAGTTATTTTGTCTCCCCGAGAGGAGACGTTCCAAAATTTATAGCTAACGCCAAATTTCTTTGGGTCAGTTTCAATGGCGAGCCTGTTGCGCAATAGTGGCAAGAACCCACTGTGTGGGACCACCAGTTGCTAGGGAGGTTATAAGTGAGGGGCCATTATATCCTTGCTCTAGAGAGCGCGTGATAGAGTTGGCGAGTCAAGTAAGAGGAACACAAGATCATCAGATGAGTCCACCCCCGCGTCCCATTGGATTAATGGTTGCAAAGAGTGGTCTGAAGTCAAGCTCTAGCTCCTACAAGCCCTACTTATGAAAAAGGAAATCCCGGAGGAACATCTTTTTCGTTGCGATACCTCTTTTTCACAGGGTTCCTGTTGCCATTGAAGGCAGTCAATGGATCAATCGGACAAAGCCGGTGACCAAAGACCAGTTACCCGCCCGGTGCCTCGCGGCCTTCCCAGTCTGTCCTCGACCTGCCAAGGGCCTCCAGAATTGGGGAATTCATGCTATATCCCGTCGTGAATTGACTTTCTCTTTAGCTTTTCCCAAGCTGCTTGATTCTTAAGCACTATATAGGGTCCAGCCTAGAGTAGTTTCAACCAGAGCTAACTACTGAGATATAACATGTACCATTCTGTAAACCTTCAATGCAATTCTATTCCGATGTCCTCTCCTCTTCTCCTTCTTACTTTTAGAAGGTCTCTTGGATTGGCTACTGTGGATCTATTGCAGGTTTCACTAAACCAGAATGGCGGGGTTGGCGACTTTGCCTAGTTTGAAGCTTTCCAGGATTTTCTATTCTATATCATCCGAAAGCTTCAAACTCGTAAATCTGTCTTTTCTAAACTCTTTCCGTTAATCAGTCTCATTCATATTCCGTTTCCATTTCCTATTCAGTGCCAGGACTTTTGGCTCGCAGAAAATTGCCTTACTAGATTGGAGAGGAACTCAAGATCTTTACGATCTTTTCCTTTTTCCAACTAGTACTATCTGGCTTTCTGTCTCCGAATTTCTGTGGAATATCGGTATACTCATTTCCATAGATATGATTCCAGTAGGCATTCTTACTGTATTCCAGAACTGTCGAACAGATTTCTGGGATTGCTCTACGAATCACTCCTTTTTCTATGCCCAACTGTTCCAGACTCTTGGATGTTGGTTTCCACCATGTACCAAGTGTTCCTACTACAATTGGTAAGACTGACAGACTTGCGCCCCCAACCTTTAGGTGCGCAAAGGAGTCTGTGTACTTCTCGACCTTCCTGTCCCATGCTCTTTGCATTGCCTCTACTCCATGCTCATAGGGAACTGTGACATCCGCCAGAATGATCTGTTTTCCATCTGGACTCTTCATATAGATGTCAGGTCGAAGTCTATTAGGTCCTGGGGGTGTTTCGTCTATATGAAGTTCCCAGTCCTTCTTACTTCCAGATTCTATCAACTTTTTCACTTTGAAAAGTACTGCGTCATGTCTCTGTGTAATCTTTCTAGGCATACCGAAATTACACTTTGAAATAATGTGCCATTGGGATTCTCTTTCATATCCACAATGACGACACGCTTTCGACACTACATCACTGTAAGTGTTGTAATTACAGGCCAACAGATTCAGACGTGCTTTGTGAACGAATCTTTGAGCGGCATAGCTCACTTTTCCATCTAATTTGACGAACTTATTGCATTGGGGATACTGTTGAATCACACGACAAACTTCACTTTTCACTGGTTTCTCTACATTAAACCTGTGTAGAAGTGCTGTAGTGACCTCCGCCTTCAGCAATGCCTGTAGATTTTTCACCCTTTCTTCTGTGAAAATCTTCTCTTTTCCGTCTTTTATGGCTTGTGTCAAAATCGCAAGCTTTCCATCTTTTACTACGATTTTGATTTTGAAAAGTGGAGAATCTTTATTCCCACACAATCCTCTGCAAACTTCTCGGATTCTTGTGAAGCTATTGTAACCAAAAGCCTTCTTATCAACAGGTTTCTCATTACTGAGATATTCAGCCATATCCTCTAGAGTGGCATCTTCTATCCCTGTTTCTGCTTCTGCTACTTTCTTCAAGTACTCCGAGAAGAGTTTTTCTATGTATCTATCTTTAGACCACAACTTTTTCATCATAGAGACTAGATATGTGATGAGTGCTGTGATCTTTGGACAGGCAATGCCTAGTCCACCTTTTCCCACGGGCAACTGTACATACTCGACGGGTGACCCTTTCACTGGTATCCCGTGCATCATCTTAACAGCCCTCATGGTCATATTGGCGAACGCCTTCAACTCTGTCAACTTTGGAACCGAATTTGCGTACATATATGACATCTTAGGTAACACAAAGGTTCTGACACAGTCAAGCTTCTGGGGAGGAGTCAGTTTGCTTCTATAAACCATCTCTAACTCTTTGGTCGCTGATTTCATAAGTTCAAGTTCAGATTTTCGTGTCTCAATACCTGTCTGAACTCCTAGATACTTGTAGGTATCTTTTTCAGTGAGACTACGAATGGACTGACTTTTCAACTTAATCTCAGCATCGCTCTTAACTCTCCCTTTCTCTATAACCAGACTAGCACATTTAGCTGGTTTGAAAATGAGATTTAATGGTGTACAATCTTCATCCATCTTCAGCAATTCATTCTGTAACTGTGTCTTGGATTCTGACAGGATTGCCATGTCATCTGCAAATGCCAACACCTTTACTCTGGTATTCAGACACTTATGACCATTGGCTGTCTCCAAATGTCTTCTAATCACATTCTCTAGACACATATTGAAAAGCGTTGGTGAGATTGGATCACCCTGTTTGACCCCTGACTTTATCAGAATACGGTCACTCTTCTCATTCTTACTCTTTACTCTTATGGCTGCTCCCTTGTACATATCCATTATGATTTGTACTACTATCTCTGGGAAACCATATGTCTCTAATGTATGCTTAATGAGTTCATGCGGAACTGATCCGAAGGCATTGGTTAGATCTAACCAAGCAACCGACAGATTACTCTTCTTCCCCTTCGCCACATCTATCGCAGCTCGAAGGATTCCGATGCTCTCATTACAGCCTTCTCTCTCTTGGAAACCACGCTGACATCTACTCATGATTCCTTTGATTGACCGGATTCTCCGATTCCACAAACTAGAATACAACTTGTAGATGGTCGGCATCAAACTAATTGGTCTCCAATTCTCTGGTTTAGACTCATCTCCCCCTTTATACAGGAGTACAGTCTCTGCTTCTTTCCAATGAGCTGGAATTCTTCTGTGCTCTTTGCATTCATTATACAAAAGAGTTAGAAACTTGGAGGATGGATCAAACCAACTTAAATGATGATATCTTAATCCATCCACTCCAGGAGCAGTGTCTTTTGTCTTCTTTAAGACCTCTGCTAATTCCTTTTCTGTGAAATCTGTCTCTATCCAATCATCTATCTTGACCTTTGGAATCTTAGAAGACTTCTCCTCCAGAATATCCTTAGGCACATCTGTTACTGAAGTAGTCTTTGTAAAAAACTCCTCCAGTCTTCTGATTGGTATTTCACACTGTTTTGACTCATTTCCTACAAGGATATTGAAGGTTTTGGCTCTGTTCTCCCAATATACCTCTCGAAGTTCTTCTGAAGATGTTTCAGGTCTTGGACCCTTTTTACTCTTATATCTTCTCTTTACTTCTGTTTGGGTGAACATTTCCCCTTCCTCTACTTCCATTGGTGGACACCTTTTCTCTATTTTCTCAATTGCTTCTTCATCACCAGCTGATGCTTTGTGAATCGCTGCAGTGAGAACTTCAGTAATCCATTCCAATCTCTGGAAGCTTTTTCCTTCTTCTACATATGATTCAAACTCTTTTTCGAACCATTTTTGTACTCTTAAAACCAATTCATCTGGTTTTCCTGTTGGCACTTTTTGCTTTTTTGCCATTTTTTGAGATCTTTTCTCTTTGATCTCTTCTCTACGCGGGACAATTTCAGGCTTTTCAAGCTTTTGTTCCATCAGTTTTGGGATGGAGCTTTTTGCTTTCAAGTCTTCTTTCTTTTCCGCATCAATGACAAAAATGTCTTCTTCTTCAGCAATTATCGATTTTTCCTCTGAAATTTCCTTTTCAAACACTTCTCTTGTGTTATCAGGCATATCGAAACCAGTATCGAAATCATAGCCAGAAATTTCTCTTGAATTATCGATTTTTGCTTCTTCTGTAGCAGTTTCCTGCTTCTTCTGTTCTAATTGCTGTCCATACGGTTCAGAAAATAGCTCATAACCTTTATCTCTGAGCATCTTCTTTACCGTAGTCCGGAATTCTGGTACTTCTCTCTCTTCGTACCAGTTCTTCTTTCCTTCAGCAATAGCTTTAGCTACTAAACAGACATGTACACCACAGTTTACACCGTCTGTTTGTTCAGGGACAGGAGTTTCGAAAAATTCTCTTTTTCTATTCATACTCTTTATGAATTTTTCTACTTCTCCTTTAGGTTCCTGTCTTAATGAATCTGCATACCATATTCTTTCTGAATCTATGATAAGCAAAATCCAATGCTTCTTCTCGCACACTGGGAAAAAGTAAGTCTTTTGGCTCCAAAGAGTCTGTTTAACTTGCATTGGACCTTCTAATTTTACAGTTTCCCAGAGGCATGGGTCTAGATATTTGTACTTCTCATTTTTAGCACAAATTCCTTTCATATAAAACTCTATGACGTCATCAGCAATATAAGCTTCTTCAGTCGTCTCATGATCTAGACACCACGTGTTGAACCGTCTCTGTACGAACTCAATTTCATCATCATCCTCGATAACGAAAGTTCTATTGAGGTCAAGTTCCACGTCTTCTTGTGTCTTCTCATTTTCTGACTTTTTCTCTATTTCTTCTGACTCTTCTTTTTGCAGTTTCTCCTCTACTATCTTTGGAGAATTTACCGAAGGCGCAAAACTCATTCTACGCTGGATCGATAATCTAGACTGCCTTTTACTCTGCTCTCTAGCCATTTTTACTCTTTCTGGGCCTGTCAACTTCTTCAAATCCACGGATTCCCCCAGAACAATATCTGGTTGGACAACACGAGGACTCTCAGCCTTCAGAATATTAGCTAGGCTCTTACGAGCATTCTTTCTTTTCTCTTCGGCTATTTCGAACAATGGAAATGTCTTTTTACTCTTTACTTCCATTAATTCCTTCTTTTTAGCCGACTCTTTTAGTACACTCAACGACTTGGTTACTGTTCTAGTCTGGATTTTACTTTCCAGCTCTTGAATTTTCTCAGGCGTTGAGTGAACTACTGTAGGTGCTGTAATCACATCTTTCTTTTTCGGAACACCTTTATTTGGCTTCGGAAGTGATGGGGCACTCTGATTTAGTGCTTCCATCGTTTTCTCAGCCAGGCTCTTGTAACTTTTCTTTATGCGAGGTACAGCTATTTCTCTATGTGCAGACATCATATGTGAACTCACCCAGCGAGTAGCTGCGGTCCCTTCTCCATCTGCCTTTGCTTGACACTTGCCACATCTATATGTCCATATAACTTTTGTATAATGGGCTTTCTCAAAGTGACGTGTCAAATACTTCATATCATCTGCGCCGAAACCGGCTTGCGACATGGTCTTACAGTCTTTAAAATAGCATTTGAAATGATCATTAGATGGAAACTCAACTCTACAGACTGCAGTTTTAGAATCTACTTGTCTGACTAGTTCCACCTTTTGAATCTTTTTCTCTGTTTCTTCGCTATCTTCTATATCACCTCCACCTCCTCTAACTACAGGTTTTGGCACTTTTCTATCTTTTTTCTCATTTTTCCCACATTTAAAATCAAAGGAAAAAGGTTGCTCTGAGTTTGCCAAGCAGACAGAGAGGGTAGAAGATTGGCCCGAGGCCGCATCTACCACTACTCCGTCCACCAGACTTCTCTCTTCGCAGAATTTCAGGGGACTCACTCTTAAATCTCCTTCCAAACTGCCTCTCTTGAACGTTGGCACTTCTCTATCTTCTTGGCCTTCGTCACGTCTTTCGACGATTTCTCTATATAAAAATACATTATCTATTTGTCCACAAGAAACTTGAGAACCTTTTAATGCATTTTCTCTTCTATCTTTACCCGAAAACCCGACTGACTCTAGCATCTTTTGGCACTTCACTATATATAGCCTTTTGACACTTCCTTCAGACGAATTTTCAGGACCTATAGGTGAATTTCTCATCAATTTCTCTTCTATACTCTTGATTGATGAGAAAAACTCCTTCTCTATCTCTTCTGAATACAAATTCTGACTCCACATCTCTCTAGCATGGAAAACCATCAGAATTTGTACCATCAGATACTCTATATTTTCTGAATACAAACTCTGTTTCCTATAGTGGAAAAGTCTCAGAGTCTGTACATTCAGAAAATTTTCTAAGTCCAGAATCTCAAGAAAAATTTGGGCAGCACTTTGCCTAGTAAAACTACTTTTTTCTAGAGAAAACTGGACAAAAAGCAAAAGACTCACCTCCTTATCGCTTCCATCCATCCTCCAGTATCCTCTTGCTTCCATTCCTCTTGATTTCATCTCGAAATCCTCTTGATTCCTCTTGATTTCTGTCCATCTTGATTTGAAAACGTCCAAAAAATCCTTCGAATCGGGCGAGGAGTAGAAGACTGGCGGCGGAGCGGCGAGGGAGTGTAGAGGGGATGAAGAGACGCAGACGACCAACTGCTGCGTACAACGGCTAACTAGGTCACCCACCAACGGGCAGGCGACGAGAGAGTGTGGGAAAGGGGAGACGCAGACGACCAACGACTGC
The DNA here is from genome assembly GCA_027920645.1 of Caenorhabditis nigoni. NCBI lineage: Eukaryota > Metazoa > Nematoda > Chromadorea > Rhabditida > Rhabditidae > Caenorhabditis > Caenorhabditis nigoni. Next base: position 11,819,043 of record CP115866.1, read on the forward strand.
ACACTACAGCACGCTGTGACGTCACTACTCTTAACCACATGGGAAATTTGAAAGAACTTTCTGGAGCTTTTCGCTCTTTCAAAACTATTTTCAGACTCAATAAACTCTATAAGAAACTGAAGAACGTCTGAACTCCATTCTACAGTACCTGCTTCATTTTTTATCCTGGTTTCTTCCAGTGGAGCCGGGCTCCCTCTTACTGTGATAAACTCTTGATTTTTTATCCTGGTTTTCTCCAGTGGAGCAAAGCTCCCTCTTTCTGTTCTCTTTTTCAGATCGTTCGGAATTCTGCTGACTTCAACAAAATCCCAGGACACCTGACTATCCTTCCTATTGAATTTCAACCTTTCACATTTCTGATCAGGCATACTTTTCACTCTTTTATCAGTAATCTGTCTATTCAAAACTATGAATTCAGATACCGAAACGGGTTTCCAATTTGCATTGGTTAGGGCCGGACAACAGTCTTTTTCTCTTGATAAAGGGCTCTCGGACTCTGTTGAGAACGCACATCTATCATAAAGAACTGAAGTCAAAGAATCATAACAGGGAATTGGGGATCCACTAAAATCTACTTGGTCCACTTCTGATGTTGACTGGTACATCATTAACGAAGAAGACATTTTCGATTTTAATGCCGGAAAAGAACGCTTTGATTGCTCAAAAAATTTGAACTACTACAAAATTTGGTTGAGGGTGATGAGCCCTCTAATTATCCAAAAAATCAGCAAAATCCGTCCACGGGGAACAGAGTTTTACCTCAAACTTGGGTAATTAAACCGCGGCTTTCAGCGCGCTCTCACACTAGTGGAAAACGAGCGGCCGACAGCAATCGAGGCCCGCGTCGGCCACCGTATTTCGACAGCGGGTGCGCGCGCACACTACTGAGCGAGTCTTCTTCTACTGTTGGGGGCATTTTTCTATTCTGCGTTTCGATTTTTTCAAGGATCCCTAGTAGAGTTAAAAGGGGAATTGAGAAGTAGATGTGATGCTTACGACCATATCACGTTGAATGCACGCCATCCCGTCCGATCTGGCAAGTTAAGCAACGTTGAGTCCAGTTAGTACTTGGATCGGAGACGGCCTGGGAATCCTGGATGTTGTAAGCTTTTTGCATTTTTTGTATTCAATTTTAAAAGATGAATTTGAAGATTTCAATTTTTAAGATTCAATTTTCTCAAAAAGTTGCAGAATTTTCAACATTGGTTTGGATTTTCGCACTTTTTTTCTAATATTCATTTATTTTGTGATCAAATTTGTAAAATTCTTCTTCATAAATTGGAATTGTTGTATTCAAAAAATAAAATTGTGTTAGATTCAACCAGATTCAATATTAGAAATTCGAATGTTCAATATGCGTTTTTCAGATTTCTTCCCATCAATTTGTTGGATTTCTGAAATAAAATTAGCATAAATCGACTGAAAATAGATGTGTCTATAGAAATTTTTATTGTAAAAATTTCAGAATCTAAGCCTAAAATTTTAAGAATTTACTAGAATTTAAAAGATGACAATTCAGTTCGTTTACAACCCTTTTACGATGCATCGATTTTTCGATTTTCGATGGACCATAACTCCGGCATGCGTTGACCGATTTTCAATTTTTTTAGTTATTTTGTCTCCCCGAGAGGAGACGTTCCAAAATTTATAGCTAACGCCAAATTTCTTTGGGTCAGTTTCAATGTTTACCTCAAACTTGGGTAATTAAACCGCGGCTTTCAGCGCGCTCTCACACTAGTGGAAAACGAGCGGCCGACAGCAATCGAGGCCCGCGTCGGCCACCGTATTTCGACAGCGGGTGCGCGCGCACACTACTGAGCGAGTCTTCTTCTACTGTTGGGGGCATTTTTCTATTCTGCGTTTCGATTTTTTCAAGGATCCCTAGTAGAGTTAAAAGGGGAATTGAGAAGTAGATGTGATGCTTACGACCATATCACGTTGAATGCACGCCATCCCGTCCGATCTGGCAAGTTAAGCAACGTTGAGTCCAGTTAGTACTTGGATCGGAGACGGCCTGGGAATCCTGGATGTTGTAAGCTTTTTGCATTTTTTGTATTCAATTTTAAAAGATGAATTTGAAGATTTCAATTTTTAAGATTCAATTTTCTCAAAAAGTTGCAGAATTTTCAACATTGGTTTGGATTTTCGCACTTTTTTTCTAATATTCATTTATTTTGTGATCAAATTTGTAAAATTCTTCTTCATAAATTGGAATTGTTGTATTCAAAAAATAAAATTGTGTTAGATTCAACCAGATTCAATATTAGAAATTCGAATGTTCAATATGCGTTTTTCAGATTTCTTCCCATCAATTTGTTGGATTTCTGAAATAAAATTAGCATAAATCGACTGAAAATAGATGTGTCTATAGAAATTTTTATTGTAAAAATTTCAGAATCTAAGCCTAAAATTTTAAGAATTTACTAGAATTTAAAAGATGACAATTCAGTTCGTTTACAACCCTTTTACGATGCATCGATTTTTCGATTTTCGATGGACCATAACTCCGGCATGCGTTGACCGATTTTCAATTTTTTTAGTTATTTTGTCTCCCCGAGAGGAGACGTTCCAAAATTTATAGCTAACGCCAAATTTCTTTGGGTCAGTTTCAATGTTTACCTCAAACTTGGGTAATTAAACCGCGGCTTTCAGCGCGCTCTCACACTAGTGGAAAACGAGCGGCCGACAGCAATCGAGGCCCGCGTCGGCCACCGTATTTCGACAGCGGGTGCGCGCGCACACTACTGAGCGAGTCTTCTTCTACTGTTGGGGGCATTTTTCTATTCTGCGTTTCGATTTTTTCAAGGATCCCTAGTAGAGTTAAAAGGGGAATTGAGAAGTAGATGTGATGCTTACGACCATATCACGTTGAATGCACGCCATCCCGTCCGATCTGGCAAGTTAAGCAACGTTGAGTCCAGTTAGTACTTGGATCGGAGACGGCCTGGGAATCCTGGATGTTGTAAGCTTTTTGCATTTTTTGTATTCAATTTTAAAAGATGAATTTGAAGATTTCAATTTTTAAGATTCAATTTTCTCAAAAAGTTGCAGAATTTTCAACATTGGTTTGGATTTTCGCACTTTTTTTCTAATATTCATTTATTTTGTGATCAAATTTGTAAAATTCTTCTTCATAAATTGGAATTGTTGTATTCAAAAAATAAAATTGTGTTAGATTCAACCAGATTCAATATTAGAAATTCGAATGTTCAATATGCGTTTTTCAGATTTCTTCCCATCAATTTGTTGGATTTCTGAAATAAAATTAGCATAAATCGACTGAAAATAGATGTGTCTATAGAAATTTTTATTGTAAAAATTTCAGAATCTAAGCCTAAAATTTTAAGAATTTACTAGAATTTAAAAGATGACAATTCAGTTCGTTTACAACCCTTTTACGATGCATCGATTTTTCGATTTTCGATGGACCATAACTCCGGCATGCGTTGACCGATTTTCAATTTTTTTAGTTATTTTGTCTCCCCGAGAGGAGACGTTCCAAAATTTATAGCTAACGCCAAATTTCTTTGGGTCAGTTTCAATGTTTACCTCAAACTTGGGTAATTAAACCGCGGCTTTCAGCGCGCTCTCACACTAGTGGAAAACGAGCGGCCGACAGCAATCGAGGCCCGCGTCGGCCACCGTATTTCGACAGCGGGTGCGCGCGCACACTACTGAGCGAGTCTTCTTCTACTGTTGGGGGCATTTTTCTATTCTGCGTTTCGATTTTTTCAAGGATCCCTAGTAGAGTTAAAAGGGGAATTGAGAAGTAGATGTGATGCTTACGACCATATCACGTTGAATGCACGCCATCCCGTCCGATCTGGCAAGTTAAGCAACGTTGAGTCCAGTTAGTACTTGGATCGGAGACGGCCTGGGAATCCTGGATGTTGTAAGCTTTTTGCATTTTTTGTATTCAATTTTAAAAGATGAATTTGAAGATTTCAATTTTTAAGATTCAATTTTCTCAAAAAGTTGCAGAATTTTCAACATTGGTTTGGATTTTCGCACTTTTTTTCTAATATTCATTTATTTTGTGATCAAATTTGTAAAATTCTTCTTCATAAATTGGAATTGTTGTATTCAAAAAATAAAATTGTGTTAGATTCAACCAGATTCAATATTAGAAATTCGAATGTTCAATATGCGTTTTTCAGATTTCTTCCCATCAATTTGTTGGATTTCTGAAATAAAATTAGCATAAATCGACTGAAAATAGATGTGTCTATAGAAATTTTTATTGTAAAAATTTCAGAATCTAAGCCTAAAATTTTAAGAATTTACTAGAATTTAAAAGATGACAATTCAGTTCGTTTACAACCCTTTTACGATGCATCGATTTTTCGATTTTCGATGGACCATAACTCCGGCATGCGTTGACCGATTTTCAATTTTTTTAGTTATTTTGTCTCCCCGAGAGGAGACGTTCCAAAATTTATAGCTAACGCCAAATTTCTTTGGGTCAGTTTCAAGGCGAGCCTGTTGCGCACTACTGGCAAGAACCTGGCGTTTGCCAGGACCAGCATGTACTGGGGAGATTAGTAAGGAGGGGCCATTATGTTGTGCTCTAGGAGCGGTATTATAATGATGGCGAGTCAGGTGAAGGGAACACCGAACCACAGATTTATCCGCCCGCTTTTCCACTGGCTTAGTGGTTGCTAGACGGCGGATCCGTGGAACGGCTATAACCTCCACCAGCCCTACTTATGAGAGAGGAAATCCGAAGAACATCTCTCTCGTCGTGTTGTTAATCTCACTGTTTCACAGGATTCCTGTTCCCATCAAAGGGAGTCAATGATTCAATCAGCCGAAGCTGGTGACCAAAGACCAGTTACCCACCTCAAGCCTCGCGGCCTTCCCATCCCTCCCAGACCTTGTCCAAGGGCCTCAAGATTGGGGTACCTGTTCTCACTCTCCGTGTATTCGACTTGCTCTTCTCCTCACCAATGATTGCCTGGTTGAAAAGCAATTGGTTCGGATGGAGTAGTTTCGAAAGGTGGACTAATGAGTGAGGACAGTATGAGTTTACGACGTTGCCTTGTACCGAAGTACAGTTGGTATGTCGTGGACGTTGCCAGAAACTTGTGGCATGTTTTTGAGATTGAGCAAGGAAATCCGAAGAACCTCTCACTCAATCTCGTTGGGACACCTTATGGGCTGTCCCTAACCCTTACCACTTTCGTGGGGATCATTTAATTATGGGATTGATCCAAATCCTAATCCGCCACAGATGTACCATATCTGTGGGGATGCACCCAGAGAGAAAGGATGAGCAGCCTTTCAATCTGGGGGGGGGTGCTTGATGTTTCGGCGCGTTGTGCTTGTTGGTACGGCTCGTTGTGCTTGATGTGTCGGCGCGTTGGGTTTGAGGTCAAACTTCCGGGACTGACTTCGGATCCTTGAACCACTTGTCTCCTCCAGCGAACTGTAGAGTCGTGATCCCATCACACTCAATGGATTGCACTCCTTATCCATCTAGCCAGATCTTTTGGCGTGTCGATTCGTTTGTTGCCAGGACTTTTGGCGCGCGGTCTTCCATCCAGATTACTCCGTTGCTTCTTTGGAGGGATTGATCCTCTCCTTCTTCCATTGATGACCGGTGGGTTTCTGATACCCGTATCGAATCGGTATGTTGTTGTATTTTTCGCCATGGATATGGTTCCAGTATGTATTCTTGCTGTGTTCAAGAACTGTGGAACAGAGCTCGGGGATAATATTCCGTATGGTCGATTTCGGAATTCCAAGAGCAAGGAGGCTTTCGGTCGTCGGGCTCCACCATGTGCCAAGGGATCCAATGACGATGGGTAGAACTGTCACTTCAATTCCTTGCTCCGTGAGGTGTTGGAAACCCTTCTGGTACTTGTCCATTTTTGTATTCCAACTTTCTTCCATTGCTCTTTTACCGTGCTCATAAGGACATGCGACGTCTGCTATAAGGACTGTCTTCTTGTCCGGACTTTCGAGGAAGATATCTGGCCGTAGTCGAGTGAAGCCAGGGATCTCTTGATCTATCTGCATCGTCCAGTCTTTCTTGTCACCAGATTCAACAAGGGACTTTATCTTGTGCAGGACAGCATCGTGACGAGCTGTGATATTCTTTGCGAGTCCATAAGTGCAACTTTGTAAGATGTGCCATTGGCTTTCAGTTGGGTAGCCACATCGTCTGCACGCTTTGGTCACTGTCTTGTCGTAAGTGTTGTAGTTGCACGACAAAAGATTCAGTCGAGCTCGATGCACAAATCTGTGGCTGGCGAGGCTTACTTTTCCTCCAGATCTGACGAACTTGTTGCTGGCTGGGTGTTGTAAGATAACCTCAACCACTTCGCTCTTGACTTTCTTCTCTGTGAGGAATCGGTGGAGTTGGGCGGAAACGATCTCATTCTTCAGCAGCTGTTGTAGTCTCTTGACCTGGGACTCCTCGAAAATCTTCACTTTTGACTTGTCTGTCGCTTGTACCATCAGTGCCAGGTTGTCATCCTTGACAACGAGCTTGATAAGTGCCAGAGGTGAGTCCTTGTTTTGACAGAGGCCTCTGCAGACTTCACGGATTCTATGGAAACAGTTGAATCCGAATGCCTGTTTCTTGGATGGTACCTCATTACTCAGGAATGAGACAATGTCGTCGACTGTTACGTCATTTTTCAGCTTTCCAATCTCACATGATACTACTTCAGTAAGGTACTCTCGATACAACTTTCGAATGTAGTTGTCTGTTGACCATAGCTTCTTGAGGGTTGAGACAAGGAAAGTGGTCATTGCCGTGATTCGTGGACATGCCACTCCGAGACCTCCTTTTCCGATCGGTAGCTGGACGTATTCGAGTGGTGATCCTCTGACCGGGATTTGATGGATGATTTTGACACCTCTCATTACCATATTCGCAAATGCCTTCAGCTCGGTCAACTTTGGGATCGAGTTACCGTACATATATGTCATTTTTGGAAGGACGAATGTTTTGAGGCAATCGAGTTTTTGTGGTGGTGCAAGAGGGCTCCTGTTCACTTTATCGACTTCAGTGATAACGGACTTTATCAGATCGATTTCCGAGACTCTTGATTCTAGACCTGTTTTGACGCCGAGGTATTTGTAGGAATCACCATGCGATAGATTTCTGATCCCTTGTCCTTTCAACTGGATCGTGGCGTAGGCTCTTATATTTCCACTTTCGATGATTAGACTTGCACATTTTGCTGGCTTAAATATTAGATTCAGCGGTGTACAGTCTTCGTCCATAGCTGTCAACTCTCGTTGTAGTTGCTCCTTTGAGTCGGCTAGAATTGCCATATCGTCAGCAAACGCCAGAATCTTGATTCTTGTGGACAGACATCGATGACCGGATGACTCTTTCAGGTGCTTGCGGATGACGTTTTCCAGACACATATTGAAGAGAGTTGGAGAGATTGGATCTCCTTGCTTTACTCCGGATTTTATGTGGATTTGGTCAGTTTTGTCAGTCTTGCTTTTGACTCTTATTGTGGCTCCATTGTACATATCCCGAATGATTGAAACGACAACTTTGGGGAATCCATACGCCTTGAGAGTAGCCTCAATCAGCTCATGCGGCACAGAGCCGAAGGCATTTGTTAGGTCAAGCCAAGCTACTGACAGGTGCTTCCTTTGTCCTTTCGCCACATCAATTGCACTTCTGAGAATCCCGATACTCTCATTACACCCTTCACGTTCCTGGAAGCCACGTTGGCACTTGCTCATGATGCCTCCAATGGAGCGAATTCTCCGATTCCACAGACTTGAATATAACTTGTATATGGTGGGCATGAGACTGATCGGTCTCCAGTTTTCTGGCTTCGATTCATCTCCTCCTTTGTAGAGTAAGATCGTTTCAGCTTCTTTCCAGTGCGAAGGTATCCGTTGATGAACGAGACATTCGTTGTACAGGCGGGTAAGTGCTTCACCTTCTGGGTCGAACCAACTGAGGTGGTAGTATCGCAGACCGTCGACTCCAGGAGCTGTGTCCTTGGTCTTCTTCGTGGCAGCGAGCACTTCTTCCTTTGTGAAGGGATCTTCAATCCAACTACCGACGGTGATGTTTGGCAGTCTGGATGTCACCTTGTCGAGAGTGTTTTGAGGGACATTTGTCACTGATGTAGTCTGGGTGAAGAACTTCTCAAGTGTGTCCACTGGAATTTCACATTGCTTAGACTCCTTTCCGATGATTTGGTTATAGGTCTTTGCTCGATTCTTCCAGTACATTTCCATTGGTGAGCCTTCTCCTGTAGTTTTGGATTCTCTTTTCTCTCCTTGGGGCCTCTTTTTCCTCTCAGTCTGGGTTGACATTTCACCTTCAAGGACTTCTGGAGGAGGGGATCGTTTGCTGATCTTTTTCAGCATTGCCTCGTCACCGGCTGCTGCTTTTTGAATTGATGCAGTGAGAACATTGGCGATCCATTCCAGCCGTTGGAAACTCTTTCCCGTTGTCAAGTACTCATCGAACTGACTCTCGAACCATTGTCTTACTTTCAAGACTAGCTTATCGGGTTTGCCTTCCGGGACCTTACTTGCCTTTGCTTTTTGAGGTTTCGGCTTTGGCTTGGAGGCTTCCTGCTTTGCCGCTGGCTTTGGCGTGGCTGCTCGGGGCGGGGTGATGTTGAGGTCCATGAGTTTCGAACGCGGTTCTTCTGGGTGAGGCGCTTCTTTGGAGGATGTATCATGTGCATTATCATTCTGTCTGACTGGAGATTGTTCCATGATTTTGATATCATCGTCGTCGCTGATATTGATAGCACTGTCAGATTTTTGTTGCACTTTGCTCTCTTCAGGGGGTTTGGAGTACAATTCGTACCCTCTTTCGACCAGCATCTTCTTCATCGATCTCCTGAACATGGCGACGTCTCGCTCGTCGTACCAGTAAGATCCAGTCACAATGGATTTTGCGACAAGACAAATGTGTACACCACAGTTCACTTCGTCTTTCTGGCTCGGCACAGGGGTTTTGAACCATTTGAGGTTCCTGTTCAATTCTCTGATGAATTGAGCAACCAATCCTGTTGGCACTTTCGCCATCGAGTTTGCGAACCAGATGGACTCGGAGTCGAAAATGAGCATAACCCAGTGATTCTTCTCACAAATAGCGAAGAAATTGGTTTTGGAGCTGTATAGTCTCTGCTTGATGCTCATTATTCCCTGATGTTTATACATTTCCCACCAGATGGGATTGATCACTTCGTATTCTTCGTGATGTTCACAGAGAGCTTGGAGGAACCAATTTACTGTTTCATCTCCCAGCCATGCTTCTTTCGTAGTCTCATGATCGAGGCACCACGTATTGAACTTCCTAGGGATGGGTTCCCAGTCAGCGATCGCAAACGTCTTGTTGTGATCGTCCACGTCTCCTGACCCCGATGATGCTGGTCTTGATTGGTCCGGAGTAACTGGCGGAGAGGTTTCAGACTGTGGCTTGCCCTCAGCGGACACATCTGCGAAATCAGACACCACAGTCCTGACTGGTGGCCTTGGCGGCGTGGCAACGGTGGATGGCTTGCCCTCAGCGGACGTATCTGCGATGTCAGATACCATCACCTTGGCTAGGGATTCTGATGAGTTGGCGGCAGTCAGTGGAACGTATCCAACGGAAGTATCTGCAATTTCAGATTCCGCAATGACTTGGAGTGGTTGGAGACTCAGTCGGGACTTGACCGTTTGTCTCGCTTGTAGTGACGTCAGTTCACGTACCTTCTTCACTCTTTCCGCAGCTGTCAGGTTCTTGAGTTCCTCGCTCCCGATCGATGGTCTTCTGTCTGTTCGTTTTTCCGGGATAGTCATGTTGGATAGACTACGCCGTACTGTTGGTTTTGAATCTTCAGAGGATTTTGAATGTGATTTGGTGACATTCACTTTTGTTTCTTCAGATTCTTTTCCCTTTTGCACTTCCTTGACAGTGCTCAGACTTTTTGCGACACTTCTTGTCCGGATTCTGTCTTCAAGTGGTGCAGACTTTTCTGGTGTTTTCTCACGCTTGGAGACACTTGATTTCCCAATTACTTTAGCCACTCGTGTGGGGTTTGACAGGGATGGAGCACATTGCTCCAGTGTTTCCTGGACATTTGCGATCGGGGTTTGCTTTTCGACGTAGATGCTGTTCATGTTCATATTGTGGGAGCGCATGTGCGCTTTCAGCCAGTTGGTGGCTACTGACCCACTACCCTTAGCAGATTCTCCGCATAGACTGCACTTGTACGTCCAGGCTACCTTGAGACCGTGGGCGTTGCGGATGTGTCTTTGCATTGTGTTGAGATCGCTACATCCGTATCCACTTCTGCAGATTGCTTCGCAGTCAGGAAAGAAACATCTGACTTGGGGCGTGGAAGGGTAGAACAAGCAACATAGGACTTTCTCTTGATCATCTGATTCAAGTCGTCGGATTCTCTGGATTCCGTTCTCGTCCACGTCGACCTCGTCCATTTCAGGCTTTGCTCCACCTCTCAACGTTGCCGGAGCAATAAGTCGAGGGTCACGGATAGGAGATATACGAATTGCCTTTCCAGTGTTCTTCTTCTTTGGTACCTGCCATCCATTGTCATCCTTGTTTTTCGAGTCGCTCCTGTTTCCATTCTTCGGTGGTTTTGGTGCCAATGGAGTTGGTGACACGATTCTTGTTGGGTCAGGAACAGGTTTTGGTTTGTGGGCTGGCTTTTCGTATATTATGGGTTCTTCAGATTTTGATTTCCGTTTCCACCAGGGATTCTGGGGAGTTTTGGGTTGTCGAAGAATTTTCCCATTTTTGGGCCTGGGACGGATTGCCTCATTGCCGGCCCTTTGAACCGAGGACTTGGTTCCAGCATCAGTTCTAACAGAGCGGACTGCTTCGGCGTAACTCTGGGGTCTTTCAGAGCGCGGTGGCCAGGGATCCGCTTCCCTATGGGCCACCACTTGAACGTTTGGAGTATCACTGCCTTGAGGCAGCGAGGGACTCGCGTTCCAGGATCCTCGTGGTCTCCAGGAGATCCACGGCATGCACTGGGCGGTTCTGTCCGCGTCAGAACAAGGTGGAGGTCGATCTACATTCAGGTGGATTGAGATGTTTGGATCCCTCGCAAAGGAGGGTCCAATGTAGATCGAGAGTCCTCCACCTCTCAGTGCGTCCACAACACACGGCACAGAGGACATTGCTGTCCCACTATTGGGACAGACTTGTGGGTACTTGCAACGTCCACAAAGGGACGTGCTTTCCCGCGGCACCTCGGGCTTACCACCAAGAGGTTCAGAGAACACTCTTGGCATAGATGCTGTAGGGCCAGTGCATGAGCAACTGGCGCCTCTATTGTGCGTGGCAGAGGACCTCACTGTCCCACCATGGGGACAGGATAGGATTTGTGGGTACTCGCAACGTCCATAGTGGTACGTGCTTTCCCCGCCAGTGCATATGCAACTGGCACCTCTGTTGTGTGCAGCAGAGGACCTCACTGTCCCACCATGGGGACAGGATAGGATTTGTGGGTACTCGCAACGTCCATAAAGGTACGTGCTTTCCCCGCCAGCGCATATGCAGCTGGCACCTCTGCTGTGTTGTGGAGCCTCATAGTAACCCGAAGACGAGGACTTTTGCCTCGGGTGGGGGGCCTCCTCCTTGCTCAGGGGATTCGGCCAGGCCCTGATGTTGTTGGGCCGCTCTGGAATCGCCCGAGGATGAAAGGCATCCCTTGGTACATAGGGAGCCTTTCTCCTCTTCCCGTTGTTGTGGGGTCGTGGGTTTGCCATGCTCTTATTAGAGTCCATGGACTTTGATGGGCCATTTCTCGAGACTCTGCCCGCCGGACGCATTGCCGTGGTGCCATCAGACTTGCTGAACACCACCCTTTTGCTAGAGGTGCGGGGGGTTTTTAGCCGCTTAGCCGGTGTAGCTAGCTTGCCATGGGAGGATGCACCATGTCGGCTGTTGCCTTTGGGCGCAGAGCCTACCCGTCTCGAGGTTCCAGAGCTTTCGGAACTTCCATGCGCAGAGTCGGGGTAATATTGTCTCCTCGCTTTCGACATTTCTATCTACTCACAGGTACCCTTTTCTCTTTACACAGAACGGGGGAGGGGGTTTATACGGTCTGGTTCACGCAGATGAGGGATACTCAACTGTGACACACAGGACCGAGGGGGAGGGGAGGAGGGGCTATACGACAAAAAGGAAAAATCAATAAAACGAAAAACGAGATAAATTTTTGACAAGGAATTATTGAAAAAATACGATTTGACAAAGGTGTCTACAAAAGACGGACGAGGTTAGTTTTTGACAGAAATTTGTTTGAAATTTTTGTTTGATAAATAAGTCCGGTTTGTAGGCGCGCGCAATTTATAAAAAAAAAAAGTTAAAAAAAAAAAGGCCGACTCCCCTTGGGGGTCCCAAGAAGGAGGAAAAGTATAGAATGCACCAAATTGGGCGATTCTAAACTTTTACCTCAAACGTGGGTAATTAAACCGCGGCTTTCAGCGCGCTCTCACACTAGTGGAAAACGAGCGGCCGACAGCAATCGAGGCCCGCGTCGGCCACCGTATTTCGACAGCGGGTGCGCGCGCACACTACTGAGCGAGTCTTCTTCTACTGTTGGGGGCATTTTTCTATTCTGCGTTTCGATTTTTTCAAGGATCCCTAGTAGAGTTAAAAGGGGAATTGAGAAGTAGATGTGATGCTTACGACCATATCACGTTGAATGCACGCCATCCCGTCCGATCTGGCAAGTTAAGCAACGTTGAGTCCAGTTAGTACTTGGATCGGAGACGGCCTGGGAATCCTGGATGTTGTAAGCTTTTTGCATTTTTTGTATTCAATTTTAAAAGATGAATTTGAAGATTTCAATTTTTAAGATTCAATTTTCTCAAAAAGTTGCAGAATTTTCAACATTGGTTTGGATTTTCGCACTTTTTTTCTAATATTCATTTATTTTGTGATCAAATTTGTAAAATTCTTCTTCATAAATTGGAATTGTTGTATTCAAAAAATAAAATTGTGTTAGATTCAACCAGATTCAATATTAGAAATTCGAATGTTCAATATGCGTTTTTCAGATTTCTTCCCATCAATTTGTTGGATTTCTGAAATAAAATTAGCATAAATCGACTGAAAATAGATGTGTCTATAGAAATTTTTATTGTAAAAATTTCAGAATCTAAGCCTAAAATTTTAAGAATTTACTAGAATTTAAAAGATGACAATTCAGTTCGTTTACAACCCTTTTACGATGCATCGATTTTTCGATTTTCGATGGACCATAACTCCGGCATGCGTTGACCGATTTTCAATTTTTTTAGTTATTTTGTCTCCCCGAGAGGAGACGTTCCAAAATTTATAGCTAACGCCAAATTTCTTTGGGTCAGTTTCAATGTTTACCTCAAACTTGGGTAATTAAACCGCGGCTTTCAGCGCGCTCTCACACTAGTGGAAAACGAGCGGCCGACAGCAATCGAGGCCCGCGTCGGCCACCGTATTTCGACAGCGGGTGCGCGCGCACACTACTGAGCGAGTCTTCTTCTACTGTTGGGGGCATTTTTCTATTCTGCGTTTCGATTTTTTCAAGGATCCCTAGTAGAGTTAAAAGGGGAATTGAGAAGTAGATGTGATGCTTACGACCATATCACGTTGAATGCACGCCATCCCGTCCGATCTGGCAAGTTAAGCAACGTTGAGTCCAGTTAGTACTTGGATCGGAGACGGCCTGGGAATCCTGGATGTTGTAAGCTTTTTGATTTTTTGTATTCAATTTTATACATTTGAATTGTGATTCCTGATATTGATTTTTAATTTTTTTTTTGTTCGATTTTGAATAAAAGATCTTTATATTTTTCCCAAGATGGTTTTTTTACCCAAGTTTGAGTATTAATATAGGTATTTGTCATCATTTTTGCCATGTCGGTTTAATTACCCAAGTTTGAGGTAGACGGGCGGAGTGTTGTACCCAACTCTCAGATAATACACAGTAGGATAGTGGCCGACGCGGGCCTCGATCGGTGTCGGCTGCTGGCAAAGGTGAAGAGGGGAGACGCGCTTTCAGAGGCGGTTTAATTACCCAAGTTTGAGGTACTAAATTCGTTCGACCTAAAGAAATTTAGAGTTGATTACAAATTTTGGAACGTCTCCTTTCGGGGAGACAAAAAAGCTAAAGAAATCAAAAATTGGTCAACTATGAACCAAGTTATGAATTTTTGAAATTTGGAAAAATTCATCTTTTTGTTTCTCAAATTTCGAATTTTCAATTTTCATAGTCAGTAGTCGCATCGACTTTTTTTTCTTACACAGAAAGAGAAAATTTATATATGAGAATAGGAGGAGAGAGAAATGCTTACGACCATATCACGTTGAATGCACGCCATCCCGTCCGATC